>PITA01002302.1:133474-165487 GCA_004023965.1 Spilogale gracilis
TAGGGACTAGCAATGCAGGTTGTAGCTTCACATTTCTTCAGCTGCAATCTCCTGAACCCTACCCAGCAGATTTCAGAGCTAGCTGGTCTGCCTACACACGGGGTTTCCGCATGTAGCTCTGGATCCAACCTTGAATTCACAGTCTCCTTTTTTTTTTTTTAATTATTTTTTTTATTTTTAAAGATTTTATTTATTTATTTAACAGAGAGAGAGAGATCACAAGTAGGAAAAGAGGCAGGCAGAGAGAGAGGAGGAAACAGGCTCCCCGCTGAGCAGAGAGCCGGACGCGGACCTCGATCCCAGGGCCCTGAGATCATGACCTAAGCTGTAGGTAGAGGCTTTAACCCACTGAGCCTCCCAGGCGCCCAAATTCACACTATTCTAAAAACTTGCCTCGGTGCAGTTGGTTGGTGTCTGATACGGCAAATATTCTACCCAGTGGTTATCTCCCAGACCTGAAAAGTCCTAGAAAATTCCACCTTTCTTGGAAGAAAGGAAGGTTTCTGAGGAGAATAGGCTTTGAGTACCAATTAGAATATGTTGCTTCTCAGATTCCTGATGTGAAGTCAGAGAAAGGGGGAGGGCGGAAGACCAGAGGTCGTCCATGCGCAGAGCTGGGAGCTGACACAAGATGACAGGGAGATTTACCAGTTGAAAGAGAGACCTATAAATGATGTCTGGAAGAGTAAGAGTTTCTGTCCCTGCAGTAGCTCTCGGTTAGTTCCCAACCACTAAGCCCTAATGAAAAGCCATTCTCTATTATCCACGCCAAGCTTATCAGTGCACATCATGTTCGACATGAGGTTCAAGCAGGATGAGCACAAACCCTCCCCGAAGTGCTTCCATCTGATGCCTGGAGCAAAGGCAGCAGGGCCATTAAGGGCAGCACAAGACCCATTCGTACAAGCCAGGGGATTTCAGTGATGACAGAGGCAAGACAATTGGCAGCAAGGCGGGTGGGTGGGTGGGAGGGGAGGAACAGCAGAAAGCCATTTGTGGGTAAGAAAAATGAAGGGAAATGCAACTCAGAGGCAAACCTCCTGGTGCAGAGAAAATTAAATTATTTCTCAACCTTCCAAGACTCTTTCAAATTATGCTCAATTACAGAAGGCAAATATTTATCCATGTTCACAACATCCATGCAATCCAACCCATCCCGGGAGTAAAGCTCGTCGGGCTTCTGTGTGAGCCATGCCTTTGGCTTTTGCTGGCTCTGCCGCATGCTCTGAGGTCCGCAGGCTCTTAGCCCTCCGTGCCTTTCCCACCCGGGGCTCTCCTTGGAATTCCTGGTGCTGGAATTACTGTTTAAGGGCTGGTGCAAGGTTATGGTCCTTTCATCTGATTTTTTTGTTTTTTTTTAATCTCTAAACATTAAACTTAATAGTTACTTTGGACGGAGCACTTGCATTAGATCTAGTGGAATCATGCCTTTAAGCCTATAAAAATTAATACAGAGGAATTTACATGACTGTCAGAACCAGTTTTAACAATGCCCTGAAGTTCAATTTGGACTGGAAACTCTGAAGCCTGCTTTCCTGGACACTGAGACACCTAGGTCTTAGAACATCATAAACAATCCATTTATTCATAGAAAACTTCTCACCATAAGGAAATGCGCTGAGTGTGTCAAAAAAAAATGGTTTGGGGCCATGAGAGATGCTTTTGTTTCTCTGAATGCCCCCAAAGTGCACACAGAGGGGTAGTTCCCCAGGTAATGAAGTCTGAAAAGTAAACAGGAAAATAGAACCTTGTCCAATCTGAAAATCGTGAATTTTCGAAGGCGAAAGTGCTGATGGTTCAGCTTCCCCCCCACCCCCCAACTCTCATGGCTCAGATAAGGTTTTTCTCTCTCCAATTTGCCTTGTTCCCATTCTGACAAGCTGGCTTATCTTGTGCAAGTTTCTAATTTTTGTTTTTAATAAATGCCACAAGGATGGAAAGGTTAAAACCCCACAGGGCTCTGCAAGTCATGACAGAAACAAAGACATCACTCTGAGCCCACCAGAAGCTTTTCCAAAGCTAAGGACCTAGCACGGGTGACTTTGGTTTAGGAAATGACTGTAGAGCAGCTAGGTGCTTATGATGATGGTACTCATGGGGAATTTCCAAAGCATTTGGTGGCAGGGTTACATGTCAATAAGAGATCTTTCTATGCTAAGCAATTACTCAAATCCCCTAAAAGTCATCTGAGGAGACTCTTAAGTCATTTTGCAATGTTTTTAAAATTCTCTGATACAGAGAGAGATGAATAATAATACCGAAATATCTTTATAGATTTGTAAAAGGATTCTAACAGGCATGATCCTTTCTTTGGCTCTCAGTTTAGACTTTCCTTTTCCCATCTTATCCAGCTTACTTGGCGGCAATCAATTCGTATGTTCGGAATAAAACCTGTGCCTACCCGACCAGTCAGAGCTCCCCAGAACTGAAAACTGCCCCCCCTTTTAAGGACTGCCAGCCAGATCATTCACAACTAACCTTGATTAAAACCTTGTCTCGTACTGAACTGGTTTTAATAAAAACCAACCAACCAACCTGGCGCTAAGTTGTTAAATGACTACCTTCAACCTATACGGAGCAAGAGTTTTAAGTGGCAGAGAGGAGAAACTTCACATTACCTGACATTAAACACCTCTTCCCCCCACCTGTTGGAAACTGTGACTTGAGGACAATATGATTGAGTCCCTGTGTGCAGTCCAAACTGCTACATTTCTGTGACCCTTCTGAGATGAAATCCATACTTTGAAAGGAGGATGTAAGTCAGGACTGCCCTCACCAGGGTTTAGTGATATGCTTGCTGGTTAAAGCAAAGCTATTTCTGCTAGCAGCCCATTTGGCCAATACCTGGCAAGCAGTGAATGGTTTAATTCTCCAGAGGAATGGGGGGATATCAAGGACGGAGATCTGAAGACTGAAGGTGTTCCCTTTGAAATGCAGCAACTTTGGCTCTTCCAGTAGCTGTCCCCCTTGATGCCTTTCATCCGAAACCACTTCCTACAGGGCAGGAAGAGAAAAGAGGCATAACAATGAAGTATCCAATTTCTGCCACATTTCTTTCCATAGATAGGTATGCTCCCTACCACATGTCTCCCAGAAATAGACAAGCAGCTTGATAGACACACACTTCTTTGACACCCCCATATCCTTGCAAGGTGGGGACTAGGGCCTCAAAGCTGCTGACTACTAAGAAGCTAAGCAGAAAGAAACAATCATTGTTCATTATTTGCTAAACACACCATGCCCTTCCTTAAAACTAAAAGACCTCCCCTGCCCCAAGCAAACTATTACGCTGTTGAGTTTCCACAACTGTGTGCATTTCATCTGCTAGGACCATAATCAAGGGATGCATTCAGAACGTTTTAAAGATTTTATTTATTTGTTTGACGCAGAGGCTCCATCCCAGCACCCTGGGATTGTGACCTGAGCAGAAGGCAGACCCTTAACCCACTGAGCCACCCAGGTGCCCCGGGATGCATTCAGATTTTATTCTGCAAGTTGAACAAAAACTTCACCCTTTTACCCCTCTACCCTTTCGTGTGTTCATCACAGATATGGGCATTATACAATACTTATTGTTTGGTTCAGAGTAAACGTTATAGAGTGCATGTATCCTAGTCATTTGCAGTAATGTTCATTCAAGTTATGCCAAAAGGCCAAGCAAAAAGTTGTTTACCAGGTTAGTTTTAGCTCAGAAAAAAGAAATCAGATTCCTGAGGATAAATACTCCTGCATCTCTTGAGAAAGGTTTATAAGTATGTTTAATATAAACACAATTCACCTACATTCTATTGACAAGCCATTATAATTGGGTTCCAAATGTGTAGTGTCTAGAATCCTACTGGAGAGATGATAAGCCAAATAAAATAACCGACATGAATTCTGCAAAAGGTGAACCTGCCGCTGGGGTGAGGGCGGTAGTGTTCCTGGAGATAAGAGCGCGCTAAATCCATTCCTTAAAATCACCATTAATTGACTTATAATTCCCTTGCAGAGGTATAATAAATAAGAAAACTGAGATCCTTTAATTATGTCCTGTAATCTCCTCAGATTCTAAAATAGATAGTGAGAAATCAGGCAAGTAGGCTTATAAATACAATAAAACTTACATTTCAATTATCAGCAAGTAAAAGCAGCTCCAGAGGTTATCTTACTGACTCTTGTCTAGGTGCAAACTAACAGGAACGAAAACGTGTCCTGCTGAGACACAGCTGTTCAGCTTTTCCCCATCACGCACATGTAACTGCTAATCGGTGGCTAGTATCTTTTCTCAGGACCAAATGATTCAATTCCAAGGTCATTTGCTTTGGTTCTTTTAATGAGAAGGGTGTTTGTTGGCGGCTCTCAGGTCAGTGCTGAGCTTCCCGCGATGTAGGGAATGTTGTCTGTGTGTGCTGCTCAATATGGTAGCCGTCGGTCACGGTGGCTACGAAGCATTTGAAATGTGGCTAGAGCAAGGAAGGAACTGAGTTTTTAATTTTAATTAACTTAAATTTAAATATCCACATGCGGTTAGTCATCACTGTACTGAACAGCATAGTTCCTAACAGTGGGGGTCTCTAGGAGTCGGGCATGGTAGCCAGCCTCTGATGGGGGCTGCAAGGAGAGGAAGGATCCTGGCGGGATGGGGAGGAGAAAGAATTCACTCTAAATGCCCGGTCAAGGTCTTTTACAGATGCTGATCACTAGTTGCTTGTTGGGATTTAATGAGTGTCCCCTGGAGCTATGCTTGAGCTGGACTGTGAGTTTATAAAACCTGCTCCGCCACCAGGGAGCTCAGAGCCTAGTGAGAGGCTCAAAACAGTGGGCATCTGATTATCATATCTAAGTATTAAAATACTTGTCTACCTAGGAGGTCAAGGCAAGGTGGGAGGAGAGGCCAGGAAACGAAGTGGGAAATTACCAGAAGAAGTGATATTTGAGCTGAACCATGAAGTAAAGATCGGAGATAGTCCCAGGAAAAGGAGGGGGCGCGCACTGGGGGCAGCGAGCAGGGTATGTGCGAAGGTACCAGGTGAGGCAGGGCTGGGACGGGTTAGGGTAGAAGGTGAGTGCCTGGAGGTGATGAAAATCGAATCGTGAATTCTTGCTTGCTGTGCTAAGGACTTTGTATTTAATTTTAGAGCATGGATACTCAGGTTTTAAGGTGCATAAGAATTTCTGGGGGACTACATATACTCAAAACAGGATGAATCTTGTAAAGCAAAAATGGAGGCACAGGACTCCAGTCACATTTCCATGTGGACTCTGGCAGGTTACTTACTCCCTTTAGGCCTCTGTTCCTTAGCTGGGCTTATTCATGGCCCGGCAAAGCCACCAGCCTGATACTCTATTAGCCTCCTTTTGCAATTCTAGTGTGAGATTAGAAACAAGTACAAATAAGGAAGGTAATTATTAAAACCACTTGAAAACCATACAATAACAACAGTGTGAACCCTTCAAAGAATATTTGACTGGGCTTTCTAAAGCATAACCCCTTTTCTTTAAATAATCTAATTTGCGTGAATGTGCAGAGAAGTAAACTGAGGTCAGAAGATGAAGTGCCTTGTGCATTTCTTAGTGTAGAGCTCGGCTGTTTTAATATTTAGAAACCACACGGAGCATCATCACACTAGAAAGAGAACTATAGTTCTAAATCGCCACGTCCCTTACATATGAAAACTTGAAGCACGCTCCTACTCACAAAGAAAGTCCTCTTCGCAGTTACAGGGTTAGTGACAGAGTAAAGACCAATACAGCGTAACCTGACTGTGGTCTAGTATTTTTTCTACTTTCCCTGCTTTTTTCTATCCTACACTTGATTTTTTTTTTTTTTTTTTGAATAGTATGAAGGTCAGACTGTTACTAACTCGGTCCGTGAATAATTTTTCACTGGTGCAAGATATGCATAAAGATGACATAAGTCAGTCTGTATTTGCCCTGTGATTATATAGATACACACTGCCTAAGCAGTCCCTGACATGCAGAATGGAGACTATTAGAAATTTTTCATAGCTATCCACCTTAATTATCACAGAGGAAACTGGTACCTTTTAGAAATTTCTGCTTTAGGGTCTCCAGTGTAAATACAATCATGATTTAGTTTTCCTTTTTTTTTTTAAGTTTACTTTCATCTCCACACATTGAACCAACTATATACAAATTAATAGTGTCTCATAATCTTGCACCAAATATTAAGTAATCATAGTTATCCTGTAACGAAACAAGTAATGATTAAAATGAAGAAGCCCAAAAAAGAACTAATCCTTATATATTTGTGAAGGCACAACTGGCTTCAGAGTTAAAGAAACTCCTGAGCACAAGCTTTAAAACACTTTCCAAATTAATAAATTTTACTTAGCATAGAATTCCCAGTCATGCCCACAACCTCCTGTACTCTTTTTAGGGCTGGGCCTAGACATCTGTATTTTCAAATGCTTTTCAGATGATTCCGATGCCCAGCTGGGTTTGAGAATCAGTGGTACCAACAACTCTGCCGAGCTAGTTCTGAGTCACTCAGTAGGTGCTCCAGCCCAAGCGTGAGGCCCGATACTTCTTTTTCCCATCTGCCTCCTACGTGACAAGGGCCTTATGTTAAATCTCCAGTTGTGTTGTTAAATTGATATCTGCATTAATTAAACTAGGAAATAGGGTCTGACCAGTTTATTTCCTATAAAATGTACCCAAAGGCTATGGTTGGCGGTGGTTCTAGTCTGTCTCCCTCCTCATTTCACACTGGGGGCTGCCTGCTGCCCAGATCCTGGAGCTGTGGCCAGGAGAAGCCTGGGCTTGTGCCTCAGTGAGCTCTTTATGTTGATTTAATGAGACAGGCAGCAATATTCAGGTGTGCTTCAGGGATACTAAAACAGGCAGGCTTGAATTTACATATTTATGAGACAAAACTGTTTGAACTTAAGCATGTGTGTGTGTGCAGGCAGACACACACACACACACACACACACACACAGAAATTATGTCGCTGCAGTGTTTTCCTTTAAATGCTTTACATGAACAATATTTCCCAAGGTTGCATTATTGATAAACACAAGAACTACATCTGGAGGAAATCCTTTGAAATTAGATTCTAAATCCACATTAATGCCAAGTAAGTAATGAATACCTAGAGGTACTGAATGGGAGGGCTGGGAGCAAGGGAGAAAAAAACTAGTAGTTCTTCTCTTTTTCCTTCGAAGGCGGGGCAGGCATTTAAGTCCTTGCGCTCGCCATGTCAAGGTTTGTTTGAGCGGCGTGTGGGGGGGTGCATGCACACCCGTGTGAGACAGACACGGAGGAAAGAAAACACAGACAGTAGCAGAAACCTAGGTCCTAAAATGTTACTGTCTTATAAATATGCCACCATTCCTCAACTATTGTTTTGAAGTCACCAAAGGAGATGAGGACACACCCACACCCACAGTGGCAGCTCTAATGATTGCAGAAACACAGGAACAGGAAACACAAGAAGTCCTGGATTGTTCTCTTATTCTCCTCTCACCTTCAGGCAGATTTTTGTTAAAAACCAACAAACAGGGCACATGATTGGCTCAGTAGGTTAAGCATTGCCTTTGGCCCTGGTCATGATCCCAGGGTTAGGGCGCTCGGCAGGGAGCAGCTTCTCCCTCTCCCCGACCCTGCTAGAGCTCTCTCTCTCTCTCAAATAAATAAATAAAATCTTAAAAACAAACAAACAAACAACGTATGTGAGCTGATTTAACCTCCCAGAGATAGCTTTAGATGTATTTATCAGAACAGATCTTCAAAAACTGAAACTGAATTATGTCTTACCAAGGTGTAGGAGGCCTTTTGTTTTTGTCATTGAGAGAAAACCAATACTATTATTCAGATGAAGTATCCCCAGAGCAAAGCACCGGAGCCCCCCAGGGGAGGCACGGGGCTGGGGGGGCGGTGGCAGGGTTGGAAAGGGACTGTTTGTGTTCCCGGACCAAAACCCTGCACTGGACTACAGTTTGGTGGGACCATTATGTGGCCAGACCGTCACTGGTTCTAAGAGACCAGAAGACTTGGGGTTTCCACTGAGGGGGTAGATTTTGAGTATTTCTTTTTTTTTTTTAAGATTTTATTTATTTATTTGACACAGAGAGAGATCACAGGCAGGCAGAGAGGCAGGCAGAGAGGGAGGAGGAAGCAGGCTTCCTGCCTTGCCGAGAGCCCGATGCGGGCCTCGATCCGAGGACCCTGAGATCATGACCTCAGCTGAAGGCAGAGGCTTTAACCCACTGAGCCACCCAGGCACCCGATTTTGAGTATTTTATTAGATATAACTTCACTGAGCTCTGAACGAAATGAAAGACATCACCATGATCTTCAACCAGGCTTCTTCCTTGAGTAAGAGGACAGTCCTAATTGGGCACTCATGTGTGGCTGTTTCTTTGAGACATGAAAGATGCACTATGAAAAACACAACAACTTCTGCAAGCCAGCTTGTATCTGTTTCCAAATCACAACAAACCTTTTTAACACCATGATAATGGGGACAATTCCAATAGAGGCCATTTCAGCAGAAATACTTCTTGAAAGAGGACTACGCTCTTGATTAAGAAGTCAGGCTTGCATCCGAGTTACAGAACATGAGTCATCACTGTATACAGTATTTTCTGCTCTCACCACCCAAGTTGGGGGAGCTGATATTAATGTGTGAAGTCTGCTAGAGGTTCAGAAAGTGAACAGTTGCTAAGGCTTTCTTAAAGCGGAACAGCTCTAATGGCTTAGTAACTATATAATTTTCCCTTCTAATTAAATACCACCTATGAAGCTGTGAAAAACGTGACACGGATGCTTTGGGATATTAAGGTGGTTTAAAGCAACCCGGGCAGAAGGCCCTGAACATGTTCACTTATTAGCAAGATAAAAATCCAGAAAGCTGGATTCTCTCAGAAACGAAACGCAGAGATGAAGACCTCAGGCCGCACGGCTATGTTCTGAAAAGCTACAAGTTATGTTTTAATCTTTCTGTGGCCCAGAGAAGTTACTCAAGCAAGGCTGATGATCTCTCACCACCCCAGGGGAAGCACGGCCTTTGCCGCTCGTCGCACCTGTCACATCCCTCCTGTCAACAGCAAGTACAACCAAACCCAACCTTAAAATCGGTTTTATTGGCCATAATAGGAGAGAGAATCACTGGAGGTAAACAGATGATGACAAATGGGGTCAAGAGTATTTCTACTGGAAAACATTTCTCTGATGCAACATTAGTGTTTTAAGAAGTATCTCTAAATGATGAACTCAAGATATTTGGATTCACTTTAGAGGGAGAATACCGTTTTCCCTAGCACTGACCGTGACTTCCCCTGCAAGTCATATCCATCTGTGAACAGTTGAGTTGTAGAATCTGGCAGCAATCAGCAGGAATGAAAATAGATTATCTGAAAGTCACTTAGTTTTTTTCTTTAGGCAAATGTCGAACTCACTGATATATAATATACATCAGCATTATTCAACGTGAGATCTAAATGGCTACAGGGCCGACTTCCCAAGTAGCTGTGATACACGGATCCTCACAGCGACACTGGTCGGCGGTGGGTTACCCGTAGGAGTCCAGGGGCCTGAAATCCTCTAGGGCCCCCCGTGTTTACTCCAGTTTACTCAGCCTTCACCATCTGGCCGAGTTTCTAAACATCCGACTTGAGTCCTGGCGCATTCAGTTGTAGTAACGACCTCTATTCATTCCTTACTTTTGGTTGCTGAATGTCTGTTCACGTGTTTTATTTTTGGAAAAACGTTATCGGGGTGGCGAAAGCGGGTTAAGATTAGCAAATAGCAATCACAGGATGACGTTTAATGACTCACATGGAAGTTTTTTCTTCTACAAAATGGTGGCCCTCTGATCAAAGGACCTTTTATGAGCAGCCATATATTAAGTGTGCCTTTCAAAATGACCGGTGCTACTTCAGAGATAGGGAAGGTTCGAGAACATAGGTTGGCACCGGGTCACCTGTACTGGCTTATGTTCAGGATTCAGGTCATTGTATCTCCTCGTTTGGTAAACATGAGTTTTCCAGCTCAGTGTCTTAAAAGCTAGTTACTGAGGAAATACTCTGCATAATGGACTTAATGATCCAGGACTGGAATAGCAAGGATCGGGGATGAGGTGTGTCAGGAGAGCCATGCTCTTTATATATGGGCAAAGCTTACACTGGCACTTCTGCATTATCCTTGCTGCTATTAATAAACTCATACTCTTCATGAGTAGCTAATTTAAAATGAGTCTTACGTGATTAAAAGTACCCAAAATGGAAAGGAACCTTGTACTACCTCTGCCCTAGTTGCCCTAATTATTACTAGAATGTGTATCCAGGATATAATATGACTGCCTGCTGATAGATAGGATTTATAATTGTTGTTCTCTAAGGATAACCTTCAGTTGTTCGAGGGATTTTCTCACTGCCTTCTGCACATTAGCTCACGCTTGCTCTTCCTGTGAGTTACGCCATACTCCTCTCCTGACAGGGTAGCCCTTTCTCTCTTGTTCCTAAATGACATCCATGAAAGTTCACAAACGGCTCTCAGAGACTGTTCTCCAATCTATTGCAACTGGGTCTCTGTTTTCTCAATTCTGACTATGACACTTCTAAGTCACTTTATAAGTCAGCACATTGTGTTTTCTATATGCGTTTATGTAACTCTTTTCTATTCTTTAAGATTTTATTTATTAGAAAGCGTGCATGAGCAGAGAGGGGGCAGAGGCAGAGGGAGAAGCAGACTCCCTGCTGAGCAGGGAGCCCCATGAGGGCTCCATCCCAGGACCCTGAGATCATGACCTGAGCCAAAGGACATATGGTGACGCAGCGCTTGCTTTAAGACAGGCATCCCCAGCAAGCCAGTGACGTGGCTTCATTTTGCAGACCCCCAGCAATAGAATTCCCCATTGACAGCGGTCTTTGGGAGACCCCATGCTTTCATGATACCAAGAGAGAAATTCTAGAGAAAAGGCTGACCTGAAATGCGCAAGGGGTGTTGTCCACACAGTAGACTCTCAGGTTGTAATCCAGAGAGTTGCAGGACATGCAGCCGAAAACCGCCACCTTGAGCTGCTTCACGGCGCAGTCTGTGATGGGCTCCCCGGTGAGGGCGTACGTCCCGAAGCTGTCCAGGAGCAGGTGACAGGCAAAAGGGTCCAAGAGGCAGTAGCAGGATGTCGATTCATCCTCCACGGACATCACTTCCTGCGGGAAAAAGGTGTACGAGATTCTCTCAGCTTGCAAGTAAGATGTGATTTCACAATGACTTTGCACGGACAGACAGGATTTTTTTCAGGATATTTTTATTGTCCTCGTTTCTTCGATGTCAAGTGCTCTTTTTCTTGCGCAAAAGAACTGCTTCTATCAGGAACTCAAGAAATAGTTATATTCAGTGTGTTGGAATTTTATAGGTTACAACAAACCTCATTTCCGAAGTTCTCCTTTTTCCAGTTAATTTGTGCCGTGCCAAATTTCAAAAAAAATCTTAAATATTAACATCCGACAAGCAAACTCTGTCTTGAAAAAGGTCTATTTCTGAAAATCTCTTTCGATATCCTTAAGGAAATAGTTATTTTCCTTTAGCTATTTTATCCTCTTTCCACCAAATTCATTCATGAGGGACCATTAAATAAATGGTTTTGATAAGGTGGACGAGAACATTTCGCCTTTCCCGATAAGAACTTTGGTTTGTGTGACTGGTTGGGTAGAGCGTAAATATAACACCGTCTGGATGAAAAGCTTGTGAGGACTTGCTTAACAGAAAAACTAAAGTGGTAAAAATCGAGGCAGCACAAACCATAACGGAAAAGAGAGCAAAATCCAGCCTCTTTATGAAACCCATGGAACTTTATGCCCGGGAAATGTGCCTCTGGTTGTACTAGGACTGAATAAACAGCAGAATGCATTTTTCAACAAAAAGTGCAGGCTAGTTGCAGAGATAGCTGGGCAGGGTAAATGTAATCTATTGTAGCAACTGGGACTTTTCTTCTCCTAAAGAAACAAGATTTTCCTTTTCCTCCTTTTGCCTGAAGCGCCTCCTGGGAGGCAGGACCCTGATCCCGGGGCTAGCTGGAACAGGTCATTGTGTTCCAGCAAGATAATTCACTTGCTTTCATGCAAACTGACATTAGACAGACATAAAAGGAATCCCTATCAGGCAGATAAGGCAGAGGTTTCACTTAAAATCGTAATAACAGTGCAGTCCTTGCGATGTCTTTCTCTCTTGTTACCCTCCTCAGAGGCTTCCTCATTTTCTTGTCTCTCTTCTGCTCTCCCCTTGGACTGTATGGTTTTCACATGCACTCCTATACACACAGGGAGACAGATGCTCAATAATTCTCAAGGCATTCATTAATTCACCAAAATATATTTAGCAAATACTGTGTTGCTGAACATTTCAACATGCTCTAATCCCTACGATGGCAGAATGAGAGAGAAGTTTCTTTCATGAACACAGCCTGTGGGCCCTCAGTCTCCTCCCGATCTCGGCAGAGACAGGGACACGGTGTGGGAGGAAGGACAGGGTTTCATGTACCAGCAATGGGCACGTGAGGGGACGTGTCTGTGTGGGTAATTACAGCTATATTCAAAAACGAAAGAGGAGAGCTCCGGACCCTCTCTTGCTTGCTTTTCCATTATCATTGAAAGACACTAGCCAGAACCTTGAGGATCCTGTAAGGCACATGCCACCAACCCTTTGAAAAAGACAAGAGAATGCTTACAGATTTCACGGCCGACTTGTGTTAAAAGAGGGTAAGGTGAAGTTTATGCCACAGGTGGAAGCCAAACCCTACTTTTTTTAAAAAGGAAGACGAGGGTCTCACCTCCCACTTGCCCTGCTGCGTCCTCTTCTTCAAGTGGATGTTCCAATGCTCAGAGCTGACGTCCGCACAGTGCGGTATGGTCAACGCGAAGGGGGTGCTGACGATCATGTCCGGGGGGCCACAGGTGACTTCAGGACTCAGGACCACCTCGGATCCATCCGACTGGAGGCTTTATGGTTGGGAGAGGACACAGGAAGCATGTAAAGGAGGGGGCACATCTGAATGAGAAGTTAGTTAGACGGGGGCTTTCTTGAGGCTGAGGAAAATGGTTTCCCAGGACCCCCTCCTGAGTGACACCACATGTGCACAGGGCTGGTCTGGGCGACAGCCATTTATCCTGAATGGCTTAAGCCCGCGGACTGAGTTTAGCTCAGATTTCAAATCTAGGTTTTGAAAAACAGAACGACAGGTGCTTCCCCAGGAATCAGGGCAGAAGAGAAGACAGCCAGGAGCTGGCGGGAGTCCTTATTCTCGTTGATGACATCATCAATGACCAAAGCTGAGAGCTTTGTAGGAACGACCCATCTAGTAACCTTCCCATCAGATTCTTTTCTCCCAACAACACGTTGTACAGATATTTTTAATGCTAGTAAGTGAAAAATTATTACGGAACAAAGCAACCCTTCCGACATACCCAGCTTGAGTACGTCACTTCCGGTTGTGAAAACATTTGTTTTTTGCCAAGGCACAAAGACATAGGTCATATAGTGACAGCAGAGTAGACAAGTGTGCATAATAAAATACAGAAATATATAGCTTTTGACTCTTTACTATTTGAGTTATAAATCTAAAGTCGTTGTACCCATACCTCGCGTGGAGGCTTTTCTGTACTGTGAATTACTCACAATGAAAATACGGAGTCACGCGATGATAAAAGGAGGTGAGATTCAGCTAAAGGGAAATGATATCGTTGGATGTTTCTTTCAGTTTCTTGTCTTTTGGTATTAATCTCTGTATCCAAACGGTAAGGTGGGCTGGGTTATAGGCCAGCAGTCAGTGAGAAGAACCCAGAAATCTACTCATTCTTCCCCAACTGCTAGTGTGTTTTTGAACAAGGTATCTGATTTTGGGGGACCTGTATTTTCCCCTGTAAGAAATATAGTGATACAGAATATAGTTTTGAAACTAGAGTCCTCTCCACCTAGGAGGGGCATGTAAATATGTCATCCCTTACCAAAAAAGCCACCCTTTGAGTAAGATGAAATTCAGCACCAAAAGATGTCACCTCTTCCATGGTCATGTAGAAACAGTTTTTCCATGAGTGCATGTAACATGTTATTAGTTTCTGAGTTGCTTTGCTTGGCATTGCGTGTTCGGAAGGTTCTGCCATAGCTCATTATCTGTAATGTGTTGCTGCATTAGCAGTCCAGGCACAGAAGTGGACAGGAATATCTTCTATCTACTGCATCTAGAACACACCTGAACGTGAATGCAGTGTCCTCCCCCCTTCAGGAAGCCCTGAAGACAGAGTCACAAAATTCAACCATCCATAGAGGCTACCAGAGTCCAAAGTCGACCATTCTTCCCATACAGCCAGGGTGCTGGGGGACCTGAAAATATGTCTGCATCTCCCTTTAAGCAGAGCAGGAGAGTGAGGCGGGCAGGGCTGCAAAGTAGCGTATTAGCAGTAACAAATGTTCGCGGGACAGCCAGGGTACAACCGTATACCTGACGGTGGTGGGGAGGCAGGTGAAATTCCACTGTGAGCTCTGAGCAGCACGGGCGGCTGCCTGTCTGCGGACGCCTGACAGTGGCCATTAGAGAAGGTTAAGCGCTTTCCATGTAATTGCTGCCTGCATTCATCACAGATAGGAATAGCAGGGATGCTTATGAGTGACCGATGACAAGCTCTCCTAAAAGAACTATTTAATTGCTTTCAGAGACTCATCCCCCTCGTTGAACATATTGTTCAAACATATGGGAATTTGGGGAATTATTTAATGCTAAATGAACTGAAATCAGCTAATTAGATGAACTCTCACACTCGCGAATAGCAAGGCTCCTTTCCGTAATAACTTAAATAGCATCAGGAAGCAGAGGCAGAGCAGGGAAGGGGAGCTTTGCATTAAGCAGGCACTGGGCATTTCCACCAGTGCAAAGGAAGTAAATCAAGATTTATATCTAAGCCTCTGACTGTGAAAACAGTGTCTGTGGGTGTAGGTCTCTGGTGAAGGAACAAAACTGAAATCTCTCCATTTTTCCCCCCTGTGATTAATAATAATTTGTCCTTCTCTGCCATCTTCTATCTATGGCAATCAGGGAGATTTACAAATATTAATTAAAGCTCTTCACACACCTGTGGAGGCAGGTGTTAACAGCATAAGGTCGCAGAGCAGTCCATCAAAGCAATGAGCCGCAAAATGCACCCTAAATTTCTGACTCGTGCACAGGTTCCTGCTCTCCATGACCAGATGTACCCAGATGTACCTTCCTTCTCCGCAACCACTAGCAGATCTCTGGGCAGACCGCTGGCTCTCATGACATCCCAAGTAAAGACCTGGCGGGGAAGGAGGGGGAGGGGGAGTAAGGGGAAAGGTAGTCCCAGTGTTGTCGTGATTATAGATTCAGGACGTCTGAGGACAGAGGTCTGGGGAGAGAAGGCTTTAATTGGGCCTCGGCAAAAATGAAGATCCTTAAGGGCAGTATGGATGGCATTTCAGTTTGCCCAGCAGTACGTCTGACAAGGAAGTACTCAAGCTCCTGCTGGGAGGAAAAAAAAAAAAGGACAACACATTTTGCTTAAATAGCTGTGAGCTAATGATAACTGTGAACTAACAGCAGCAGTGACTACAGGGCTGTCCTCGGAGCCACCTCTGGGCATCACTCTAGTGTAGACAGGAAAGTCTGGGTGTGTTCGACTTTCGCTACTTGTCTTTTTCCTTGTGTTTGATCTGTCTGTCCGTCCGTCCGTCCGTCCGTCCGTCCATCCATCCATCCAAATGCTGTACCTATTTATGAACACTTAAGGAAAAAAAAAGACCAATAACTTAAGAGCCAGCTCTGTGTGGCCAGGTAGCCTGTGGGGCAACTGCATGGTACAGGTTGTGAATTCAGATTTCTGCTTACACAGCGCAGCCAAGGACTCTAGGGAAAACTCTGCCAGCTTTGCAGAGAACCACAGAAAAGCTGTGGGGGGAGAGAGGGCGCTTCTAACAATCACAAGAGCAGTTAACCTAGTAATCTGGTAAAATAGGAGCACTCATGTTGCTGCTTTGTTTAAAACCAGAAAGGGAAAACATGGGAAGAGTAGTTGCGGAGGACACAAGAAGTGGGTAAAAGAGTGTCGTCACCGTACTCTTCCCAGCACTGCCCTTGATGCCACATCCCTCATCTGACCTTTTCTGTCATGAAAACCACAGTGTGGCGGAAGGGAAAGCCCAGGCCTTCTGAGCCTCACTTTCCTTACACACAAAATAATGCCTCCTCTAAGACTGTGAGACTTAAAAAAACAAGCCAAACCAAAAACCCAACAACACAAAAAACACCTAATATGTCCTCCGGGGGTGGAGGTTCTGCTTCTCCCAATCTCGAAGGCTTTTTGAGGAGCCTTATTTTCATAGAAATTGTGCTCTGAGATTGCTAATTGATTCAATAAATTGTCGTTCTAGCAAGAAATGCCTCATGGCCTTAGGGACGTGCACTATTTAAGAGAATTTAAGGCACCTTGGCAATGCGTCCATGCTTACCTCCCACAGTCTGTCCTCAACTCGGCAACCAGCGGAATCCCACTGGAAATGCCAACACGTTCCCACCTCCAGGAATCCCGGCTGTTCTGCTCTAGAATGTTCTGTGCTGCCTGGAAATTTTTGTCCAGCCAGCCACATGACGGGCTCCCTCACAGCCTGCAGGTCTTTGCTCAAATGACGCCTACCAGTGAGGCATTCCCTGACCATTCTCATCACCAAAGCTGATCTTTGATTTTCTTTTTTTCTCCAGTACACCTAACTGCCCCCTTATACACTATACCATTTACATGTTGATTTACTTTTGTCTCTCTCAAACGAGAATGTAAGTTCTATGAGGCCAGGGAATTTTTTTTTTTTCCTGTTCATCATCCTCTCCACAATATCTACTAGATGCCAGTTTTAAGTACTCAGAAAAAGATGTTGAGAAGGACAGAGGAGTCTGCTTGAAGTCCTTCCTACTGGTCAAAAACTGGAACATTTTGAGTATCAAAGTAAATAATGGTAGTATAAGATTATAACCCACTGAATAACATAACTCATGAGATGTATGAATGAATAAGGAGAAGGGAAAACTGCAGCAGGAAGCCAACTAATAAATGCAGAAAATCATCTGGCAACCAACCATACTGATACTTGATTCAGCCAAGAATTATGAATAGATGCTCATCTACTTGGTGGAAGTTTAGAAAATAAGGAGGAAGTATTTATAGGGTTTGAAAGTATCTCCCCACAAGAGTCTAATTACAAAGGGCAAAAGAGTACTTTACAGTGGAGAACCTTGGCAGACACGACCTAACCAAATTAATCAAAGTCAACATTGGCAGTAATGGGATGGATGGACAGAACACGCCTCCCGATAGGACACAGTGAGAAGAACTGTGTATTTGTCGGTAGTATTCCTGCCAATATATATAACCTGAGTCTGATCACAGGAAACTACCTGAGAAGCCCAAATTGAGGGACAAGGTGCAAAGGAACTGATCCGCACTCTTATAAAGGGTCAAGGTCATAAAATAGAGACAGACGTGGAAACTGCTCCGGAGTACAGGAGACTAAAGACACATGGTCATAGAGCGTAATGAATGGACCTGAATTTTCATTTGCTATAAAGCATGTTATTCAGATAATGAGAAATATGATTAAAGTTTGTGACGCAGGTAATAGAAGTGTATCAATGCTAATTTCCTGATTTTGAGAATTGTGCTGCAGTTATATAAGAGAATTCCTTTTTAGGATATACACACTGAAGTATCTCGGGGCAAAAGGACATCTTGTTCACAGTGGTTACAGAAATATATATGTGTGTGTACATCTGTATTTTATGTGTATATACACACACGCATATGGAGAGAGAGTGCAGAATATGGCAAATTAAGTAAAACATTAACCCTGATGCATATAACTGTGGGATGGCTGGAAATGATATTGCAACTTTTCCTTAAGTTATTATTTTTTTTTTAGGTTTTAGTTTATGTGAGAGGGGAGAGGGAGAGAGGGAGGGAGAGAGCAAGCACACTCCTGCAAATGCAGGGAGGTGCAGAGGAGGAGGGAGAGAATCTCCAGCAGACCCTGCGCTGAGCGCGGAGCCCAAGGCAAGACTCGATCTTGTGACCTGAGCTGAAACCGAACTTAACCGCCTGAGCCACCCAGGTACCCAATCCTTGAGTTCCACCTTGTGATAAAAGTTTTTTTGAATGAGTGAGTGAGTGAGTGAGTGAATGAATGAATGAATGATAGAGGCCCAGGGAAAATTTTCCAGCCTTCTTATAACGAAATCAGCAGGGGTCACAGACTATTGCATAAAATGCGCGCTGGAGGCTGACAGGTGCTGCAGATGGTTGTCCCAGCTTGGCCACACCAGGCGCCTGGTGACCGCCATTCCGCAGCACGCATGCGCACACCAATGGCAACAGAAGGTTGTGCCGGACACGAGCGGGGGGACAACTGGGAACCACCGCAGGCCTGGAGGTGGATCGGTACACATTTAGCTTTTGCTCTCAGTATTTCTTGACCTGACTCTGGACGGGTACTGTGTCACTCTCTTCAAGCAAAACAACCTGCTCCATATTTCGAGATGAGATTTTCATTGTTGTTGTTGTCCGCCATGCTGTGCCTGGTAATTACCGCTCCCGCCTTTCCTCCTCACGGTCTATATTATAGATTAATGTAGGTTTGATCACCTTTACCCAGAGTATCATTCAGGAATGCAGGCAGGAGAGTAATGATGGTTTTACTATGCCAGACCCTGGGTCGATACATAATTAAATCATATTTTAATGGAACAGACATAAAAGGCAGAGAGGTGGAAGCTATACTTAGTCTTAAGGTTGGAGCTTGGAAACCAGGTAGCTTGTTTTCTTATATCAAGAGGATACATACTTTTAACTATTATTATGCTTTTCCTGTTTTCATTAAAAACCTCCTATATTGACCCGAATGCTAACCTTGCTGTGGATGAAAATCAAGGCTTAGGGTTTATTTTTCCTGCTGTTTTCTTGGAGTTAGATACCTGTCTCATTTTCTAGCTCTGACCAGGTCATTCCGCCAAGCCCCAGGAAAATGACAGCATAGAACCTCCTGGGCAGAGGAGCCCCTGAAAGCCAGCTTGGCTCATCAATCAACCGCAACACCATTAGGAGGTCTCCTGAACACTTTCATTCTATAACTGCCACGTGTGAGTTAAGAAAAGACTTTCGGAAAGGGAGAATGGAGAGAGGGGGTGAGGAGCATCAGAACAGAGGACAAGGAGAGAAGTTAAGCAAAATCTTCTCTTGATCACCGTGGATTCCTCTTTCAGGGTTTAAGTGGTCTTATAGAGTGGTTCAGAATTCTTTGGATGGCTTATTGAAAATGATACTTGTGGACGCTGCCAGTTAAAATGTTGATTCTGGGATGCCTGGGTGGCTCACTCAGCTAAGCATCTGCCTTCAGCTCAGGTTGTGATTCCTGGGTCCTGGGAGAGAGCCCCACACTGGGTTCCCTGCTCAGTGGGGAGCCTGCTTCTCCCTCTTCCTGCTGCTCCCCCTGCTTGTGTTCTCTCTCTGACAAACAAATAAAATCCCTAAAAAAAAAAAAAAAAAGATTTTGATTTTATATTTCTGGGACAGGGCCCAGGAGCCGTGCTTTTTATCTGTGTTCCTTACATGGAAGGTAGCGCTGCCAGTAACATTTGAGAAAAAATTGTGTCGTTCTTGAGAAAACAGGGACTTGGTAGTCTGTCCACTGCAGAGAGGGCAGGCTTCTGAGATGGAAGTTGGATGCTGGTCAAGGTTAAATGCTCAGTCTTAAGACCTCAGATGATGCTACCGTGATGGACAACCACGCGGGATTGCCCTACATCCCCTTTCTCTAAGCAGCATGTGGATTAGCTGTAGCTAGAAATAATGCTATAGCTCATCAAGCCATTATATTCCATTAGCTGGGGTGAGGAAAGGAGCAGTTAGAACAGTCGATTGCAACAAGCAACAAGCAACAAGCACAATTCACTGAGGATGGAAGCATGTGGCTCTGCGATGAAAGGGTTTAAAGATCTGGGTCACCCACTCGGTATTATCTGAAACAGAATCACAGGAGGGGATATGGCACGAGAGGGGTTGCGGTGGGAGGGGAAATACATTCATACTGGAGCACATATCCGAGTTTGCTGGAATATGAACACCACCACACTGAGAGATTAAACTGTTTGCATACATTAAACAGCTTTAGTTTACATACACACATAGGTGTTTACCAATTAATATACCAAAGGAATCACAAATCATGTGTAAGCCACTAGTTCTTAGACACAATTTAAGCCTCATCTTTCATGCAGTGTCGGGTTTGTGTTCAGCTTGTTTACTGGGAGGAGCAGAACGGTGGCTCCTTGAGATGCTTTACGGTGAAAGACGGTGCGGGAGTGTGTGGGCCTATGCGGCACAGAGCTATGACAGTTTTTATATCTACCAAGTTGTCTCCGCATTTATAACTTAAATGAGAAAAACAGGCTCTTCTAGGGCAAACCTGAGTCCTGTTTCTAGGATCATTTTCTTTTAGGCAGGGAAAGGACTCAGGTGTTATCAGCCCCCACACCATCGCTGTTTGGATGATGAAACATGGGGCATAGGATGGAATGGAATGACGTGGTCAAAGACCTAGCTTGTGGCAGAGCGGGGACTAGACTCTTCTGTCTTGCTAGTAGTGGTGGTTGAGGGGTATGTGTGGGGGCAGGCAGGGGAAGGAACCGATGTTTCTTGGGACACATTCCCCAAACCTGGCATTTCTAAGGTAAAACACTGGCATGAGAGTTGTAAGGGTGTATTGGTAGGGACTGAGTCTTAGGAGCACGATGGCCAGGCACTGAGGTACAGTGATTTCAACAGAGGCTTGTGGTAGTTTCCCATGATCACTGGGTCACAGACTTAGTGGCTTAAGACAACCCACTATCATGCAGTTTCGCAGGTCTCACAGAGCTAAAAGGAAGGAGGGGCAGGGTTCCTTCTTGAGGTGTTAGAGAAGAATCCATTTCCTTGCCCCTTCCAGCTTCCGGAGACCCCTCTTCCGTCTGCGACTAGCACTGCATCCTTCGTCTGTGTATCGGAGAGACTCTGCCTTCCTCTTACAAGGACCCTTCCATAAGCCCAGGTGCATAACCCAGGGTAATTTCTCCCTCTCAAGGTCCTTAACCTTCATCACACCCGGAAAATCCCCTTTACCTTATAGCATAACATCCACAGGTTCTAGGGATTAGTGTGGACATTTTTTTCGGTGGGGGTGGGCATTCCTCTGCGTGCTGGCTTTTCAGGGCTTGCTCCCTAGAGATCCCCCTGCTTCTGCCTCCTGATCCCCTCTTGTCTCCAAGACACCACACAACTGGACAGAGGTGTTGGCTGACCTCCGGGCGTGCCCATCCTCGTTTCCAGAGTGAAGCTCCCTATCTGCATACAGCTCTGCAGAGTCCTGGGAAGTTACCATTCCTTTGTCTGAAAGATGATAACTAGAGGAATCAGGCGGTTGATCATCTAGGTTTTTTCAAGGGCTGTGTGGATTGTCTTAGAAAGCATGGAGGCCATTCTCAGCGTGGGCTGCTGTGTTCTCCCGGCATTTTTATTAGGCTATAACTAAGTGGAGTGGAAAGGATGATATATATTAAATATCTTAATAGGACAGGTTATTTCTACTTCCAGCGTGGGCAATAAAAGAGATGGCACATACAAATAAAAATAATCACAGTACGTGGTGTTCCTTTACAATGCGCAATCAAGCTCACGAACCCATGACTTTCCTCTTATTGAATTAAGGTGTACCTTCCATTCAGATCTATTAACAACATTCACAGACCATTGTTATCTTGTCAATGGCATGTTTAATTAAAGACTCCTCGGGACCATTCTAATCACTTCACATTGTGAGCTCACGGGGGCTTCAAACGTACTTTGATGAAAATGATGGCAATTTTTATTTATGCATATCTGTTTGTGGACCAAGAGGGCGTGGGGTGGAAGGAACGGTGAAGAGTGTGGTGTAGGGAAATTCTTTCCATAAAAAGCAGATCATAAAACGACAGCGTGAGAGTTCTCCCCCCGTCCCTTTCTCTCTTCTCTTTTTCCTTCTTTCTCTCTTCCCACCTCTCATTTTGGGGATAATGGTGTTCTCATCTAACTGAAATGACTTTGTGAAGGAGCCTCTGTGATTTCATTGCAGTAAAGAGCAGAGTCTTCAGCTAAAGGTGCATTAACCCTTCTAAGCCATTAAGATACCATTTGATTAATTGCCCCTGCTATCATACTGCGTGGTACTGGTAGGGTGAAGGAATTAATGTGTTTCCCAAATGGCAGCAATCTGCCCCCCTTGCACTGGCGGAAAGAGCCCCTTTGTTCCTTAGAAAGCACCTTCCCTCCTCAGCAGTTGCTTCTGCCTGATACAGAGCTCATTAATGCCAAATCCCTTCCAAGGGATAGATGTTTTCCATTCTCATTCTTCCAGTAAAAATCTCTACAACTCAAAGTAACAAGCAGGATTCCAACCTATTTCTGAGCATTGAACAGAGCTGGTGACAGAAGCAATCTGTTCACTTCTATCCATCACTATCTAGCAAGGGGAGCCTGACAGAGCTTGTTCAAGGTTGGCCTAAGCCACCAGCCCAGCTTGACTGGCCAGTAATCTCCTACTGTGGACATGAGTCTACTGTTTGGACTCCACGTAGTACACCTTTAGAGTATAAATCATAGGCCCCAATGTAAGGAGAGATTGAGGTAGACTCAAAGGAATTGATGCAGAGAGTCCTTCGTATCTTCACAAGGCTCTGATCTTACAGTGAACAGTTAACATGTTTGTTATCACTGAATTGATATTTCCTCTGAGTCTACGAATGTGGTAGCAGTCAAAAACGAACCCAGCGGGCGCCTGGGTGGCTCAGTGGGTTAAAGCCTCTGCATTTAGCTCAGGTCATGATCTCAGGGTCCTAGGATCGAGGCCCGCATCGGGCTCTCTGCTCGGCAGGGAGCCTGCTTCCCATCTCTCTGTCAAATAAATAAATAAAATTTAAAAAAAAAAGGGGGGGACCCAGCATCATTGGAACAGAGTTAAAGCAAATTTGCAGGGACTCAAGAGAACTTATTTATGTAATTAAAAAAAAATAAGGCCATATGAAAGACAATAATATCAAAAGATAGCATTTGAATGGTATTTTATACTTTGTACCAGACTTCTTGTATAGGATTTTACTTTACTGTCCTCCCCCAAATCCTGGAATGCAGCTGATAGATATACGGGATTTCTAAATGGTACAGTTGAAGCCCAGAGAAAGAAAATGACTTGCTCACAGCCCCTCAGGCTGGCGGAGTCACGGAGGAGCTGGAACTCGGGCCTTGGGAATCCCTGTGTTCTCATTGTCCCCCATCATCTCCTTTCTGATCCTCCTTTGCCTCTCAGGGCATGCCGATGACCGCAACCACACTAATTTCCTGACAAGTTATGTATGTTACCATTTCACTTCGGTGAACTCCAGGACTGGCAGATTCTTACCCAGCTAGGGAGGCAGAAGGCTTTGCCTCACATGTACAAGGCGGACAGAGGTGCTGCCCAGTATTGTGCTTTCTGCTCTGGGTGTAGTTGGGCTGCACACTCTGGCCAAAGCTCCGCCTGGGATTTCGATTCAGCAGTTGTCTTTTTCCTCTTGGTTATAAATACTGGTTTTGCATTGTATTGCTTTATCCTTTAGTCAATTTCCTTTCTACCCCCTTTCTTGTAAGTCAGAGGGCTGCGTTTATTCCCTGGAAAGAAAGCCCGATCGCTCCTGGAGAGACTATTACCACACACTCTCCCTCAGGTGACCTTCAGCTGGCAAATCTCTCTCAACTAGTCAATCATCGGTTCCCAGGACAGAATTCTGGGAATTAGCTTCAACTCCTTCATCTGTCCCATTAACGGCCCCTCCCAATCTCCTGTGCACAGCCAAAGACAAGGACACTCACAAGCAGAGCGACTGTAATTTATTGTCCAAACTCAGATACTTTGGAGAATGAAGAAGGGCAGGATTAATAATTGTGCTAGGCGAAAAGGAGGCCTATTTTCACTGTACTCACAAGGGGGGTGCTGGTATAAGGAAGACCTGAACTGGGGAGTGGTCCTGGAGAGGAAGCAGAAGATGAGATACCGAAAATGTAAATAGGGCCAGGACTCCTGAAGCTGATCCTTCCTTTATCCCTTTCTCACAGGTAAATGGCAGTTTCCACAAGGCAGCAAACGGCTCTCCAGCACAGTCTAGTCCTTAATCACTCTTCCTTTTCAGATTTGCTCAGTTCCAAAATACGATGCTATTTCTACCCCTGTGCCTTTGTACATTCCGTTCCCTTTGACTGGAAAGCCTGTTACTCCTGCTCAGTTTTTAAGTCAGTTGTCTCTTCCTCGGGAAGCCTCCCCTGAGCCTTTAGAGAGGGTCCAGCCCTTTGCTCCTGGTTAGTATACGTGTATCTCTACACCTGTCATGCTGCCATTATTATCAGTGGTTTGACTGACTGGGGTTTGCTTTGGCGGCTTCATCCACTGTGCTGTTACGGGCTCTAGTTTTCCTGGTGCAAGTTGACCTTTGAACGATATGAGGGTTAGGGGTACTGCTGAGCGTACAATTTTTGACTCCCCCAGACCTTCACAGCCTACTGTCGAGGGGAAGTCTTACTGAGAACATAAAACAGTTAACTGATATTTTGTGTGTTACATGTATTACATACTGTGTGCTTACAATAACGTAAGCTTGAGAAAAGAACACGTTAAGAAAATCATTAAGAGGAAATACATTTACAGCGCTGTACTGTACTGAAAAAAATCATAGAAGTGGACGTCACGGTTCCAACCTATGTTGTCCAAAGGTCATCTGTATTGCTAGCACTTAGATTTACTGGAACTGCCCATGGTAACCGCGTCCCTTGAAGACTTCTCATTTTGATTCTGTAACTATTAAAATAGTTTGATTTATTTACTAAACAGAGGAGACCTAAAAACTATTTTAAAATTTTAATCTTCCATCTGATTCAAAATTCCACCCCGACCCCCCAGTACCTGTACACACAGACATGCGCACGCGCACACGCACACGCACACACACACGGCTCTAGAGCGGGCAGCCTGCTCCCTCCTGTAGTCCCTCTTCAGGAGTTTATCCCCATGGCACTGTGATAGAGGGGAGGGATAGGAAAACACACCAGCTCCTTACGTAACTACCTGTGCCAAGGTGATAATATTTTCTTGGATCACTTATGTGTCTTAAGATGATCCTTACTGGTTTTAGTACAGATAGATGGGATGCCCCAAGTCCTCTGGGACAGAGGGTGTGCAGGTGATGATGGGACAGCAAACAGTTGCTGCGAGGCATCTATAGTTCCTTGTGGGTCTCAGTTACCTCTGCCAACCAGCCCCCATCTGGCAGCATCTGACTTCTTTGCCTCACGTTCCCCTAGCCCCGGGGAAACCTGTTTCAGTCTCACCTACCCTCTGACTCGGGCCAGTCTTCTCTGCCCCTCTCTCCTTGGCTTTAGCAGCATGGGACAAGCCAAGTTTATAAATGAAGAGGAAATCAAGTATCACTGTCTGCTTCTCCTGCACATGGCCCAAATTTTATGAGTAATGCTTGTGAGTCTCTTTGACTTTGGAGAGAGCAGAGGAGGCCATATTTGATGCCTGTTCTCCAAAACAGGAATTCCTATTTTCTCTCTTCTTGTCCCATTCTTCTATCAGTAGGGAGGGAGAGGCTGGAGAGCAATAGTGCCTATGCTGATGAAATGATGCTTCTTGGAAGGTTCTGCACAGAGGTTGGGAAAATTAGCTTTGGGCATGATAACTGGGAAATCTCTGAAATTAGAATGTGGGGGCATGTCTCTGTCTCTTGCTGTCTCTTTTTGTAAATAAGCTCTGAGCTTTGCCAATTTTCAGGATACAGAAAAGGCCACTGTACCCCCAAACATCATTCTGCTACATCTATACAATCTCTGTCCTCCATCACCTCTACCAGTGGGTAGGTCCCCTAAGCTGCAGAAGGCCAGCAGAGATACAGATCAACCCAGAAGCTTTTAGGCAAGTTCCCTCCCTGGCGGCCATGTCCTGAGCAGTCACCTGGCCTTGGGGTGGGAGGCAGGTGCTCTTGCTTCGGGGACCTCCACACTAACTGCAGGAGCCCAGCAGCCGGGGTTCCCCACCTTTGAGAAATCAGAGCTCGGGGAGGCCCCGGGAAAGTGAATGTGGTTCCCAGTTTTCTGTGATGTGGGGTTTTCGAATGGCCTCAAATGTCTGCTTTCACTTAAAGATTAGGCGACTATAGATTCATTCATCAAAATTTCATTTTTACAGGAATGGCCATATAGAGCCAGATTATCTTCCTCTTCTAGAAATGAGGTCAGTCTAAGCATGGTTCTAAGTGTTTATCTCTGCTGCTAGGCCTGCTCCGGGAAGCCGTATCCCGCAGGGACAGCCTCCACTGCACTGTGTCATGGCGAGCCGTTCCTGGGAAAGACATGCCCTTCACTTCCCAGGGTGACCGTAGGTGTCTTCCTGGTCTCGTATTTGCTCTTACCTCATGCTTTGCTAGTAAAACAATTGCTCTATCAAGTCACCCTAAAAACAGCTAATACCACCGCATCTGTGTTCCTAATCTTCACCCCCAAAAGAGCCTACTGACTCAGACCACTCAATAGCAAAACAAAAACAGGAGAAAAAGTGGTTGAAATATGCCATTTGGGCTGAACCCAAACTCCAAAGTATGTGTCCTTTTGTAAATTCTTCAATATTACTTATATTTCCAGTTCTAGTTTAAGCATTTGGTCAGGGATAGCCACATGACAGCATAATTGGAAAAAGAAATGAGTGCTTGCCTTTGGTTTCATTTTATTGCTTCTTGGAAGAAAGCTCCATATAATAATTTTCTGGTCCAGTTCTCTACTTTCTGACTATGGGGGTCGGGAGGGTGGAAGGAGGGCTGTGTTGCACTCACATCATTTTCTTACTGTAGTCACGTTGGGAGAGTCTCTGAAATGAGACTTCGGTCTCCTCGTTGCGATACCTGCACTTTATAAAAATTTGTCAAAACCTGGTCAGAAAGGATGAGAAAACTTTGTCCCCCAAAGCTCCTGTAGAAATGTACCAACAACAACCCCAGATTCAAATTGAAGTTTGGATAAAGAGAGGGGCTTTCTAAGAATGAGCAGTGCTGGTTTCCTGCCCTCCAAAGAGGGCGAATAGGAAAGGATCACGTGTACCTTTGAGCTAGTTGATTAAATGCTCCCTCCTTATCTGGGAGGAGCCCAAGGGCTTCCCCAGAATATACTTCTGGCAGGCCAAATTTCATGCCCTTGCCTTTCTGTGAGGCTCCTGGAGTTCCCATTCCTGTGATGTCACTTAGTGTTCTTTAATTTGTGAGGCGGTCAGTGTGTGAAATCTAACTCTGATCTGTGCCCTGGCCTGGGCTACAGTTGGAAGGAAGCTGTTTCAGATAATGACTTAAAAGCAGGGAAAAGTATCTGGATTTAGCCACTCTTACAGACTCTCCCCTGCTCCTCTTATGCTATGAAGACAATGGAAAATGTATCCTGGAGCTGGACATTTGAGGTCTTACTATGCTTATACCTTTCTCCTTTCTTCGCCTGGCTAATTTCTACTCATATTTTAGACTCAGGTCTCTTCTGGAAAGCACTCTCTACACCCCGTCCGAGAGTTTGTGCTTAGACGAGATTAAGGCCCATTTGCATTTTTCCATGGTATTCCATGATGCCGCTGTTGCAGTGTCTTTGCACCTTGAATTTCAAAGTGCTCATGGGCATCCCCAATCCGGGCCTCTCCCCATCAGTTTCATGGTATATTTCCATTATTAGGCATAAGGCTGTCTCTCCCCAGGTGCACTTCCCTGGACTCACAGATGACATACCTAACTGGGCCTTAAAGTAGGGATTGTGATGGAGTCTTGAAAGAGATTATAAGCAGATCATCTTGCTTTGGCGCCTCATCTTGCTACAACCTACGTCGAACTTACTAACTTTTCTTGATGTTAATTTTCAAATCTATAAAAATTAAGATAATTGTTATTGTTTACCACAGAGGCTCAATGTGAAGATGAAAGGACATACTGTGGGTAGAATGCTCTCTCAAGTATAAGTGTAGCAATGAGAAAAAGAGTACCTATTTTATCACATTTTAGATTTTTGTATTACTGTGTACCATGCAATCCCGTGTATCCCTACCGTTTTTCAGAGGAAGACACATCTGGGTTGCAAACAGTTTTACGAACTTCCCTGAAGTCACACGGATGAGAGCAGTGAAGCTTCTATCTGCACCCAGGGCCCCTGATGCCTGAGCTCACGCTCCTAGCCACTGAGTTCTGTTTCCTAACCTTGTGTCCACTGAGACTCAGCACTTTAGTGGGACTGGTTTCCAGCCTTTGTGCTCTCAGTTCTATGATCCAACGAGCAATTTACCGATGTACTTCCGAGAACAGTTCAACTTGAGCCTTTCTGCCTTGCTTAATTTTTGTGCTCATACAGAGCGATTCTAGGGGACACCCCAATCCCGAGGCCAAGAGCTGGAACGCAAAGCCAGAAAGCTGTTTCCATAAAGGCTTTGGCATCAGGGAGAGATGGCGTCCTTTAGAGTATGAGCAATGCAGCTGTGGTCAGTTAGCCTGAAATCAAGTCCCCGCTCTGCCTGGAGACTAACACACCCCTGCTTCTGGGAACCTTCATGTTTTTAGATTTTTTTTCCCCTCCTCTCTACAATTGCTACAAAATCCTCTTCTTTTGACATGATAGAAGGCGAAAATGAGTCAAATACATGCAAGAGCACCTCGCAAGTTACACAGAAAGAGGTAATTATTACTTTTCCAAGAATGCAAAGTCCTCATCCAGCAAACCATTTAATACACATGCTGGTAGAAAAAGCCAACAGAGATCGTTTCCTAAGCATTATGAGCAACCAGAGGTCCAAACAACTGCATAAGGTTGGAAGAGTGACATCATTCCATTTTATGGGAAGTACAGAGTGTCCTCCTTGCGGCTTCCCAGCAATGGAAGTAGGACCTTCCGAGAGCGTTCATACAATGAACACCCTCACTGAAAACCTACCCAAATTTCAAAGTACAGCCATAGGAGCCTATTTGAATATAGGGGGTTATTTTAAGTCCGTGATTCATTCCACACAGCCCTGTCTCTGGGAATCTGGTACTGAATTTGGATCAGTGATTTCAGTGACAGCTCCACTAACTCATCAGCAGTCAGCTATCCCAGAGATGTCATTCAGAAAAAAGCAACAGAAAGGTACCATCAATAGGAAAATGGAACAGACTTTAAAAATAGCATAAAGAGGCTGTTTTGAAAATCTGACTGTAATTCTGGGTGTGGGAGCAACGGAGAGTCAGGTTAAGGAGACAAAGCCATGCTGCTCCAGGTCTGCAGATGTGAGAAAAGGAGGCCCTATTCTGAGCACGAGTTCAGCAGGACAGAAGGACAGCTTAACATGAAGATAGGTGTTTTTTTTGTTTTGTTTTGTTTTTTTTTTATATTTTATTTATTTGACAGAGAGAAACACAGGCAGAGAGGGAACACAAGCAGGGGGAGTAGGAGAGGGAGAAGCAGGCTTCCCGCTGAGCAGGGAGCCCGATGTGGGACTCGATCCCGGGTCTCCGGGATCATGACCTGAGCCGAAGGCAGTCGCTTAACCAACTGAGCCACCCAGGCGCCCCATGAAGATAGGTTTTTAAGGGACATCACAAAAGAAAGGTGACCCTAACTAGCGCTCCATTAATGGCCTTCTGATTAACCACAGGATTAAAAGCTGCAGATCTTAGATCTGAACAACCGCCTGTTAGGGATGAAAAAAACTCACCAAGCTTAAGAAAAGTAGCGGCAGAAAGGCATGTGCTATTTTTAGTCTTTTCATAAGTAGTTTGGAGCTTCTTGAAAGGGAATGAAGATTGTCAAGGAAGCTAAATGAGCAGTAGCCTGGGACTGGTCATTTTCTTAAGAGCTAGGAACATGTGGGAAGGGTTAAGCAACATGAAAAGGAATACGTGCCTCCTATGATTGTACTTTATCCTCTGATTAATAGACAGGAAAACGCACAACTCACAGATCTGAAGTCTTGGATGAACCGTTCCGGTTGCTGTCCACCTTCCTGGACAATAGCAACAAACTCACATCTTAGAGACGGATGGATAAACCCAACTGGTTGACACACAACTTACAAAGCTAGTGGTGGTCCAGCAGGTGACTGCATCAGGCCAACCCTGTCTTTCAAGGTCTGCGGGCTCTGGCATGTTTTTAATATATTTCCCCTTCTTCTTTTATAAGTGCAGAACATCTCAAGTGGTAGCTCCCACCTAAGTCCTGTGTGTTTACTGAGATGGAGAGGAGCCGAATGTAGGCTCGGTGGATGGATTATAAGGAAGCAAACAGGACGCTGGGACCTATGTTGGCCGGAGGCCGTGATTCAGGCAGGCTGACTAGAATCGGCCTCGTTCTTGATTTTTGCAGGACAATGTGTTCAGCAGCAGATGTGGAATGGACACTGACCTAAATTTCAAACAGGTACAGTTTCTTGTAGAAGTCAACCAAAGGGATAAAATAGGGGTGACCCTTATCCACGAAACTCCATTTTTAGGCCTGTTTAACGAGATTCTGAATAAATGCTCCGGACCCCTCTGTGCCTTGCCTGCCTCGATCTGCATGGGGAGGGAGGGATGCGGGTTTAGACACTAGCGTGCCTTCAGGTGAGGGATCTAGTTCTCTAAGATGGCAGGGGACCGCGCGAGGGCCGAGGCGACACCACCTCCTCACCACCACCTCCTCTGGGCTCCCTGCCACCGGCCAGCTAGCACAGCCTCTTCCATTCCTTCCCAGCTCTCTCGAGCAGAAAGTTAGAACCACCACTGGGCACCAACACATCTTTTCACAGAGACAGCTAGCAGAATCTGTTCAAACCATCTGTTTCTTGGTCTTTTTTTTTTTTCTTCCTTCCAGTGTTTTTCCTTCATGTGTTCTCTGCTCATAACAAAAAATCTAGCCTAAAATAACCAAGATGTTAAGATTGAAAATACCAGAGGTATACATCCAGTTTATGAGAGAAATTGCTTTCTAAAGAGGAGCTGGGTTTTATCTTGGGTTGAGGAAAGCAACGTTTCCACAAATATTATATTTGCGCGAAGAAAATTACCAACTACTTTCATTAGAGACTCTGCGACAAGATTTGTATATGTAATTGAATTTAATGCTACTGAAATGTGTCAGCCCTGAAAGCTACTGCAGAGTATAAAGTATTTTTACACAGTAGGAAGATTACCTGAGAAATCCCCTCTCAGCCTAGAGCCGGTCTTCTGCTGACGTGAAAAGGTCATGGGTTGGTCATTTTCAGCATTTGTGTAATGCCTAGCACCAAAGAGCACCTGCTGGGATGATTTTTTTATTTTTCTTTTGAGAGGAAGGCTGTGTGAGGCCGTCAGTATGGAGGGGGCCTGCTAAGGACTTACCTACTGATTCATGGTTTTCTATTTGGTCTGAGGTCAAGAGGTCAGGGACCTAGATTAGTCACCCAAAATTGTGGAGCTGGCTCTGTGTGTTTTCATTTTAGCCAGGAGATTTACAACTGGTTTTTCACGTTGTATAGTCAAGTGATTCAGTTTTTAGCTGTGCACCTCCAGGCCAAATTATCTTAAAAACCTTATGTTTTCCACTGTTTGGCGATTGTGGCCATTGCTGCGATGAACACTGGGGTACATATGGCCCTTCTTTTCACTACATCTGTATCTTTGGGGTAAATGCCCAGTAGTGCAATTGCAGGGTCATAGGGTAGCTCTATTTTTAATTTTTTAATTAACACTGTTTTTCAAAGTGGCTGCACCAGCCCATCAACAGATGAATGGATAAAGAAGATGTGGTACATATATACAATGGAATACTATGCCTCCATCAGAAAGGATGAATATCCAACTTTTGTAGCAATATGGACTGGACTGGAAGAGATTATGCTGAGTGAAATAAGCCAAGTAGAGAAAGTCAAGTATCACATGGTTTCACTTACTTGCGGTGCATGAGGGGTAAC